>BSBK01002027.1:0-2500 GCA_027943335.1 Chamaecyparis obtusa
ACCTTAGATACTTCTAGATCACTGGTGTTTTCCATAGTCCATATGATCTTGTCCCCTTCCATCTTATCTTCTATGCTGAGTACGGATGTCTTTTGGGTTCTTGGTGCAAGTGAACATATTGCTAAGGCTTAGGATTTAGGGTACATATCCACTCCCTCTTATCATGTCCTCCAATTTGGGGCTCATAAGACATATTTACCTCAAGTTTCTCTCTAAGTTGATCTATGATGAAAATCTCATGCAAGGTCCCAACCCGACACTAAGAGAATCCGAGTGGACTTAACCATTTTCCTAGCTTCTTCCATAGTAATATATTCAGATTCTAGATCATATGCTACTAGGGATTTCAATACCTCATCATCTGGAGTGCTTCCCTTAGCTACTATTTTTACAATCTCATGTTGCTTCTTCCATATAAGAAATTCTTGAATTTCCTCACTCTTGTTGAATTGATCATCATTGAGTAACTCTTCCTGGTACATTTCCCTTTCATCTTGACCAAGCAACATGGGTAATTCCACTTCCTCTTGTGTGGCTATCTTCTTTAATTCTTTTACATTCTTCTTCAAATGGTGATGATATGATCTATCACCAGGCACTAAAGCTTTGATCCTGTCGGCTTCTTTCTTTTGTTTCTTTCTTTGAGAGGGTTCTCCTTCCTCATGTCTCTTCCTCTTATGAGGTGGTTTGGACACATCTCCTACCTCACAAGTATCCTAAGTTTTATTAATGATAGGGAATTCAATGCCTTGGAGTGGACTATTCCCTTCCTTATATTTATCAGTGTACTCCTCATAGTTAGAAGAAGAATAATCCTTCTTTACTTCTAACTTCTCTTCAAGTTGTCCCTCCAACTGGCTAGATAGAGTACCATGCATCTCTACCATTCTGTTAATTCTAGATAAGTATAGGAGGTCTATGAAGAATCCTCCAAAAGAAATCTCTTTCTTTTTGAGTTGAGCTTCCAAATTCAATAAGTCATATAATTTGGTAAGTTTTCTTCTTATTTCATCCTCATCCATCATGTTTCTAATAACATCTCTTCATCACCTCCCTCATGACTTCTTATTATACCAATATTTGGGATAAGAAGCATTCTATCATTTTCTGATGAAATCCTCTAGATCTACATACCTACATAAAGCAGTAACCATCTTGTAATGATTTAACCACAAAACTAACCTCTGGCAGTGCCCTTTTCCAATCAAAAAGTTCCCTATCCTGAACTATCGAGGAGTAAAAGTTCCATTCCTATGTGGTGCCAAATTTTCTTATCAATCCACATTATTGCCACAAAAAATCCAAATGGGCTATCTTTGGTGGTATATATGTTGGTAATATATGATGGGGTTGTGGGAAACTATAGACCCTGATCAATGTAAAATTTTGAGCTAGATAAATCTCCCTAGTTATGGCCTTTATACAATGTGTTGATAAATTGTTTAGGTCTTAGGAGTTTGACCACTGAAACTGGAAGTCTCACAATGTTTGTTCTCATTAGATTCAAAAGTGGCTTAAACAATCCAATTTTGAAAAGCACAAAATTTGTTTTCATTGTAAGTATAGTTCCACACCCTCAACCAAAACTGTAGAGGGTTTGGGTGTCCCTCAAACATTATCCTTGGTCTTAGAATTTGCACATTGAAGCTATCAATATTCAAATACACAATTAGATTCATTAACAAAGAATAATGCATGAATTTAATTGGCTTCTTCTTTTGCCTTGATACATGATAGACCCTCATGTATCCTGTTGATTAGATATTGGATGTAATCATATTCTGTATTTGCATGTGAATTCTGAATATCCAAAACTATCATCAGTAGATCAGCTGGCAACCTTTCAAAACATCCATCTATCGCTAACACTCAACATAACCCATATGCTAGATACTTCATGTAGAAATTGAGGGCTTTATACTTATATGGAGAATTCATGTGGGGTGGGAGAGGGGCTACATATTTACTAGTTCTGGGGAGATGTCTAGTCATTTGGCTCCTTAGAAGCCCTAATTGGCATGCATATTTTTCTTTCTCCTTTGTATAATCAATCTATGTAGATGATGAAGTATAGATATCAAAGGCTTTCATGAAGGATCCCCTATCAAGAGTGACTAAGGTAGACTGGTCACCTTTCCTAATGGTCTTGGATATGGGATCATAATTTCTAGCCAGCTCATACATGAGGTCAACATTTATAAAAACATCTGGGACTATCAATTTGGCCATGCCTAAAACCCATGCATTACAGATTGGGATGGGTCTATTAGAATTCATATATAAGTAATTAAAAATCATAAAAATAGAGCAAGAAGGGGTTTCAGGATCCCTACAATTTTCCATTTCATCAACCAGGAATTCATCACTTTCCTTCTTGGTCTGATTTGATCCTGGGAGTAATTTGATGAATTCATCAGAGAAGTTGGGCTTTCCTTTCTATTCATCTCCCTACTATTTTACTTCCCCACTGGATGAAGATTTTCTTGATTCAGGGTGGCTC